>JARHVA010003059.1:0-22500 GCA_037957365.1 Torreya grandis | reverse complement strand
GGATCAAAGATTAATAGTGACACAAATGTCAAATATGTTTGCCAAACATCAAATACAGGCATGCAGATGTCAAAGTGAGGCCTCATGAAGTATCCATTTGATTTAAAATATTTAGATTAACGATCCACTTTCAATATTAAAAAATATCTAATGTTGAGTGGTGATTGATAGTTTAATGGACCCAAGTATATCAATGATGTGCATTCAATCATGCATCCAAAATATATGATGAGCATAAGGTTAAATAAGTTAGCAAATTCTGATGGCAAATGCATACATGATAAGTGGTACAAGTGAATTTAGTTGGTATAAGATTGATGATCAAAATTCATCAAGATGAGAATGATATAATGAAGTGAGATTAATTAATATGTCAATGATCCAAGTTGCTTTTCAATAGCCAATAAATAGAAGGCAAACCAAGGGCATTTTTGATGGAAGTCAATGAGCCATTTTTCAACTGAGATAAGTAAATATAAAGAAGCCAAGTTTTAATATGGCCCAAGATTAAACCAAAATGTATATTTTAGGATTGAAAGGGACCATTGAAACTTCATAAATGTAGAATAGGTCTTTTAGGACCTGACAAAGACAAAAAGGTGGTGATTAAGTCTCAAATCAAGATTAAATATCTGGTAAGTTATGTCTCATCAACATGAAAGCTACAAGAAAACCAATGAATGTGATTGGTTTTTAATCTATATAATGGAATGGCTCCATCAGTTTTGAGGCATGAAGAGTTGGTCCTCATCAGAAAATCAATTAAAAGATAGCATAGAGTCCCAAAATGAAGATTTTGTTATTATATAGAGGCAACTGAGCATTCAATTTTTTTACAAGGCCTTTGAAGTTGTGCCTTATTGATAAGATCATGACTCAACATCCTTGAAAATGTTAATCCATCAAGAAAAAATGGAACTCATTCAATGTTTTCTATTTTCTTAATTCCTTCTCTCTTTCATCCTTTTTTTCTATAAATATAAGCTTATAAGCCTTATAAATAGATTGATATTCCCTCTCTTAGGCATGGCTAAAATCTACCTAGATTTTATCTTTATAACCTCTTGAGATAAATAAATGACTCTTTTCAAAATTTATTATTATATTATAGTGTGTCAATGACATATTGATTTACATATGTGGTAGAAACCTCCCCTTTGTCAAATCTTGAATCTCACCTAGCTACTAGTTTAACTTATTGTGTTGGTCATGTTTAGTGTTTAATGTCATTTGATTTAATTTATCAAGTGGATACATTGAATGGTTAGTGCCTTGAATCAGGCCTCTCCATCACTTCCCTTAGGTTTTTGATCATTTGGTTAACCTCTAGATGAAATACTAATGCATAAACAACCATTTGGAGTTGTAGATTTGATCTCATTAGTGTTTTTATTATAAGTTTAAATAGAGTGGATAAACAATCACATTATGGGTGCATCACCTCCTTTACATGTTTTTATACATTGTTACCCATTTCTCTTTCCCTTTTCCTAATTAGAATTTAGTTTAGGTGATAGATCCAGATGGAACCCAACCTTCTCTATAGGTTTAACCTTGTGATAGGTGACCCATAGCCTAAGGTCAATTTCATGTTGGACTAGATTTGAGTAAAGGACTTGAACATTCCCCTTCTTAAACAGGTGCAAATCTAAAACACCAATAATTTTGGCATGCTCGATGGGACTTATTGGACCTAGTCTTGGTGGAATTGTAGTTGCATTAATGTTCTTCATGAAGAATTTGGTGATTATGAGCTCTATCAAATACTTCTAATAGTTTAGGTAGTTTCCAACTAAGTATAATTTCATTGCATTATCCTTATGTTATTTTCATGGCTATGTATGAGGAAAATCCCTATGTTATACCTCCTTATTAGCCCTATGATGAATCATACCAGCCCTATCATGATCCATATAAACCTTGTTATGAGCCTAATTATCCTTACCAAGATTTTTATCAAAGCCATGATGAACCTTATCAAATTTCCCATGATCCTTATTATCAAGAGCATGCCTCTTACCTTATGAATCATATTAGTCTCAAGACTAGATTTCACCTTTCCCATATGGATATGATGTTTCACATGAGAATCTTTGTCTCCAAGAGAGAATGGATGAAATAGAGCTCAAACTACCGGCATATGTAAGAAAATTTTGTTCAAATTTTTAGTATGAGGAAGTGAATGGGCTATTTATAAATGTATCTAATGATTTAGAGGAGAGGAATGAGTTGTGTGTTTTTATATTAGAGAATATGGAGGCTTGGGAGAGGCAAAAAGGTGATTTTAACTAATTATCTCAAGAACCCTCTTATATTCCTTACCAATATTCTTGTTCTCCTTATTCTCATGAAGTTCTTGACCAAGCCTAGTGTGTGCCAATGGAGATTCCTAACTGGAGTCAAGAACCTATTTAAGAGGCTAAACCTTATTATAGTCACCTTTCTTAATCACTTACTCCTCAATTCCAAGTTGTCCATGAGGACAAAAAGGTTTCAAACCTTGATGAAATAATGGACAACTTAAAAGAGCATAATGTAGAAGTTCTCAAAAGTTTCTCTTTCCCTCCTCTTCAAGATTCCCTAAATGATTCCATTTACATCAAGAACTCAAAATATGATCCTAATCAACCTTCCATGTTTCATATTCCCTCTCAAGAAAATAAATTTCATCACCCTCCCACCATCTCCTTTATTCAAGAGGAGCCTATTCTATGGGAAACAAAGAAAGAGGTTGTAGTTTCAAGTCAAAGTCTTGGAGAATGTGAAGAGGATGCTTTAATTGTGTATAACAAAGAGTTCTTCATTAATACTTTACTTGAGGTACAAGTTAAAACTAAGATTGTAACTGATATTGAAAAATTTATCTCAGGTATGCAAGAAAAGGTTGATCTTAATATGGAAGAACTCCATGAAGAATTGGTACAAGCTGAAGTCATAAATAAGGTTGAGATATCTACACTTGAGAAGGATCAAGTTACCTTTCAAAATGATCTTATTTAGATTGATAAAAGTGAATAACAAAAGGATGATTGACATCTATATCTTGAATCTCTGTAAGAGATTGAATATTTTTGTAAGGATATTTTTCCCATTGGAGAGCATGTTATTAAGAAGTTTGATCAAGAATCACCTATTCAAGATCATGATACAACTTGGGTTGACTATTTAAATCTCCTTGAAGATCTTGATGATCTTGCAATAGTTCATAATAAAGATGAGTTCAGTCAAGAATAATGTATATATGAGATGTCACTTGGCAAGGTTATACTTGACAAGCACTATGAAAAGGATCTTGATGTGAAAGATGAGTTTGTTTTTGTTGGTGACTGGTTTATTGTTGATGGCTCATTTTAGGAGATGTTAAGAGAAATATCTAGCAAGAAAACTACCTATTCAAATTTCATGTTTAATAAACACCCTACTTTGTAACTTGTACCTTCCCCTAGAATGAGTAAATTCATGTGTTTCCCCTTTTGATCCAGGTGGACCATGTTTTTTCATAGTTAATTAGATTAGTTTGTTTATATTTTGTCCTAGATAAGTGATTTATTTGCACATTTGCTTTGTTATGATAATTTGCATGATTTATTTTATTTCCTTATGTTGTCTTTGAAAATCAATATGTCTCTTACAGTCACGAGTCAAGTAGATTACCTGGTGTTCAAGTATAGCAAGCATGCTACCCATCTGAGTCACCAAAGATTTTAGCCAAAATTTGGCTCACATAAGAAACTTTTGTCTATATGTGATTTAGATAATTGAATTAGGTTCCCGTTAAAAGAATGATTCATTGTGAGCAAAGTTCTAGATGGAATGAGTGGACCAAAAAGATCATGCTAAGTGTAAATCTTTTGAAAACCTTTAATCTTGCTTAAAGTGCATTTTTTCAAATTCTAAGGGATATGTCTATAGAACAAAGAAAAAGGTTCTTGAGCAAGTTTCATGTTGAAACCAAGAAGTTCAAGGTCATGGAACAATACTACACAAGCTTCAAGTCTTTGTAGTTTTTCAGGCCTTCAAGGATCAAGAAGCATTTCAAGCATGAGTTTAGAAGAACATACAAGCCTTAGAAAAGCTAAGTGTGAAACCTTTTTTTTAGGCTAAGTACTTAAGCAAATTTTTCCAAGTCTTTATTTTGCTAAGTTTAAATTTTTTGATTCTTTTATTCAGTGAAGTGCTAATATTTCCTTTGGGAGATTTGTTTTTTGGTTTTTTTGGCTAAGTATCAAGAATTGTTTTAGACATTTTTTTTGAAACAAAACTCTTGAAGGGTCATTTTTCAAGGAAAATCTTAGACAAAAGTTCTAAAGGGTATCTTTCAGGGAAATTAGTCCAAAACAAAAATCTTGAAGGGTAATTTTTCAAGTAAAATGTTTGAAACAAAAATCTTGAAGGGTAATTTCTTCAAGAAAGTGGACCAAAAAAAAGTTTTGAAGGGTCATTTTTTTGACAAAATTGTCCCAAGACAAAGTCTGAAGGGTATTTGTTTCATGAAAGGGGACTATGCAAAAGTCCCAAAGGGTCATTTTTTTGACAAAGTGTCCAATACAAAAATCCCATAGATAAAAATCTAAAGGAAATGACCCAGGTAATTTGTGTTCTAGAAGGGTAGTGGTGGCTACATGAATGTTAATTTTAGGCTATGATGAGTAGCTATTTTAATTCAAAAAGGTCTAGGATAGTATCGTAAGTGTCAAATTCAAGCACGAAAAATGATCATTGGTTTTCAAATTTCTTGAAGACATCCATGAAAATGTCAAATTAAATCTTGGAAATCATCCATTGGGAATTAAATATTGATAGTTACATGAATTTTAAATACATTTGCATAAACATCAAATACAAGCATGCAAACATCAAAGTGAGGCCTCATGAAGTGGTTGTTTGATTTCAAATATTTAAATCAATGATCTGCATTAGATCATATAGAATATCCAATGATAGTGAATAATAGGTTAATAGACCCAAATAGATCAACGGTGCATGTTTAATCATGCATCTAAGATCAATGGTGAGCATAAGGTTAAAGAAGTAAGTGAATTCAAAGGGCGAATACATACATGACAAATGGCATAAGCACATTTAGTTGGTAGAATATTGATGATCAGTGTTCATCCAAATGAGTAGGATCTAATGAAGCTATATTGTTTAATATGTTAATGATCCAAATTATTTTTTTATAGCCAATAAACAAAGGGCAAGACCAAGACATTTTTTATGGAAGTTGATGAGCCATTTTTCAGCTGAGATAAGTAAATACAAAGAAGCCAAGTTTGAAGATGGCCCATGCTTAAACTAGAATGTATATTTTAGGATTAAAGGGGACCATTGAAGCTCTATAAATGTAAAATAGGTCTTTTTAGACCTAATACAGGCAAAAAGGTGGTGATTGAGTGTCAAAGTGATATCAAATATCTTCAAGTTTTGTCTCATTGACATGAAATCTATAGTAAAACCAATTAATATGATTGGTTTCCAATCTATATAATGACATGGTTTCATAAATTTTGAGGCATGAAGAGTTTATCCTCACCAACAAATCAATTAAAAGATAGTGTAGAGTCTTGAAATGAAGATTTGATGATTGGATAGAGGCAGATAAGCATTTAATTCTTTGTAAGACCTTTAAAGTTGTGCCTTCTTGATAATATCATGACTCAACATCCTTGATAATGCTTATCAATCAAGAACATTTGGACCTTGTTTAAAGTTTTCTATTTTCATAGTTTCTTCTCTCTCTCATGCCTTTTTTCAATAAATATAGGCTTTTAAGCCTTGAAAATAGCTTGGTAATCCATCTCTTGGGCATGAATAGACTCTACTCAGATTTGATCTTCATAACCTCTTGAGATAAATAAAGGACTCTTTTCAAAATTTATTATTCTAGTATAGTGTCTCAATGTCAAATTGATTTGCATATGTGGTAGAAACTTCCCCTTTGTTAAATCCTAAATCTCACCTAGCTACTAGTTTATCCTATTGTATAGGTCATGTTTAGTGTTTAATGTCATTTTATTAAATTTATAAAGTGGATACATTGTATGGTTAGTACCTTAAATTAGGCCTCTCCATCACTTTCCTTAGGATTTTGATCATTTGGTTAACCTTTGCATGAAATACTAATGCATAAACAACCATTTCAAGTTATAGATTTGATCTCATTAGTGTTATTTTTAGAAGTTTAGATAAAGTGGATGAACAATCACATTACTAGTGCATCACATTATTTACATGATTTTATGTAATGTTACCCATTTCTCTCTCCCTTTTCCTAGTCAAATTTTAGTTTAGGTGATATATCCAAAAAGAATCAGCCTTCTCTAGAGGTATGACCCTGTGATAGGTGATCCACAACCTAGGATCAGTCCCATGTTAGACCAAATTTGAGTAGAGGACCTGAACAATCCCCTTTTCATCTAGGATGCAAATCTAGAACACCAACATGCACCACTTGTCATCATCTCACATGATGAAGATGTGTCTTGATCATGAGAGATTAACAAGTTCTAGTGAATAATCATATGATCTCAAAGAATATAAAGGACACTAGCATGTAACATAATATTATCTCTATTAGTAAACAGACCAAATCATTATTTTTTAAAAATAAACCATGAAATCTTGAGGTTCAAAATATCTTAAAGTATTCATTTAAGATTTGATTTTCATGACATACATTTCTATAAAATCTAGACCTAGGTGAAGAAAGAAGAAACCTTAGAATATAAATGAAGAACATTATACCATGGACTTATAAGGTTTATACATGCCCCAAAAATGTTTTCAATAGTAATGGGTCTATATTTAAAATTTTAAAATGGGTTGTGTGTGTTAGGGTACAATAATAAATGATAAATTTCATATTTTACAAGTGATATAAATTTATCAATAAATAAATAATAATTATCAAATTTAGTGACATAGTTGTTCTTCACCTTGTCAATCTTTCAAAATTATGAGTTTTTATGCTAATATAAGTGTTCATTATTATAATTTTCATTACATGATAGTGACCTTGTCCTAGTTCTTAATGCTGAGCATAGTTTTATTTCATATGTCCCTAGTCCATAGTTATTTTCAAAGCACATTTTTTGTATAAAAATTATAGATTATAATTTTTCCTCATATAATTTTATTAGTGTTAAAATGTTGAAACCTTGTTAATCTTAATACTCTTCAAGTTTTGTTCTAAGTCTTTAAAGGAATAGTTTAATACCAACATTATTGGGAAAGGTCAAAACCATGTTTAAAATTCATAGTAGTCAAAGGTATTGTTTTAATAGCATAGTGTTTAATATTTGAGTGCATATTTAAATTCATATTTTTTAAAGGCATTGATTACTATAAGGTTGATTAGATTAGAAGGTTTTCAAATCTAACATAAGCCTCAATAAAGGTGAGGAGATAATTGATTTAGTTGATGTGTAATAGCCCTCATGTGAAGCTTGTGCCCTTACATGATATTATCATATCATTTTGATTCCCTTGACTTATTCTGTGAGCCTTACCCTATTGGTTGTCATGAGATATATCTTTTTTGCTCCATAATAAGGTCAATTTTTTGATTGAATTGCCTTTCTTAAGTTGTTTGATAATGGGTATCCATTCTTCCTTACCTTGAAAACACTAATATTAATTATATTAAAATGAATCCTGCATAATGGGAGGGGGATGTGAGACCCCAAAAAATTTAGAGTGCTTATTGTTAGACATTTGGTGTTGTACACACATCCTGTTAAGATGTGCTTTATTTGTTATTGAGACACAAAATGTTATTGACTCCTTATGACTTAGAAAAATATTATATGTGCTATGAGATGTTATGTTTTACTTGTGCAAGGAAAATTATATGTTTATATTAGATTATTTTTCTAAGAATTATGAAATGATTTTTACTTACACTATTTTGGTTGTCCATTTTGATGAGTATTAATTTCATAATACTAGAGATTTTATTCTTAAACATGAATTTTATTATGCATATGTTTAGATGAATGTTATGAGTTTTTAAACCATTTATATGTGGTGAATTGGATATGTCACATGCACCTTATGTTAATTTAGATCATTTGCATTTGTTAGATTTTTTAACCTTAGCTACCTAGGGTAGGGAATTTTATGTGCACAATGTTGTGCAAGTGACAGGGAAGGTTGATGAGGGAACTAGGATGATGCCAGGTATAAACACATCATGGTTACAATGGTGGCATGTACACTTAACCTTTATATAATCCAAACCACTCATTGTACCATGTGTTGGACCTAATCAAAAGCATAAATGTCCTTAACCTATTTTTCACTATTCACCCCCATTAGATACTATTAAAACATTTCATTTAACCTTAAGAGTTCCATTTTAATTTTTATTTCATTCTTAAAGTATTTTTAAGAAACTTAAGTGGCCTCCTTAGACTCAAAACTAATATGGATTGAGAGATCCAACATTAGAGTGTCATAAAGTAGGTTTAAGATATTTTTTATTGATATTTTTTCCCTTGACCAATAAAAAAGTAGGAGAGTATTTTAAGAATCCTTATAGGAATTTTGAGGTAAACCATGTGCCATTTATGGATTGATATATTTATTCCATTTATGATGAATGTACTTGCTTGACTTTCCACATGGGCTTATAAGTGGATTTATGGAGAGGGAAGAATTTTGGAACATAAGCCAAGGGATGAGAAGGGACACATGTCACCTTCCCATTAGATTTTGGAGGGGATATTTTAGTCTATATGAGGAAGGAAATCCATCCTTGAGAGGACTCTTCTATTCATTTTAATTTTTTTGAAAAGCTATAAGTGGAGGAGATTAAGAGAAGTATAAATGAGGATCTTAGAATTTTACATTATGATGCTTGTGGTTTTTACGTAGCCCTAATGGATAGCAAACCTTTTATTAGAACTTTATATAAAGGTTTCTAAGGATTCAAGCCCCTTCCAGTCAATATGGTCATACATTTTTCAAAATGGGAACTTTATATTATGGGAGGGGGGGGACTTTATATTATGGGGGGTTCATTTTTAAGATGAGTTTTTTTATCATTACCTTCGTGAGACAATTTTTTTGAGTCCCATTTTATAAAAGATAGGGACATAATTTTTTATGGGGATATTAACCACTTAATAAAGGTGGAAAAGGCATTTATAAGAATGGAATTCATTTTATGCCATTTTTGCTTGTGGTAGATATATATTTTTGGGGGGTTCTCAATTCTTTTAGCGTGGAATTTTTTAAAGATGGTATTATTGAAAATTTAAAGGCCATTTTCATTTTTGAGGCTTTTCTCATTATTGGGATACCATTATTTCATCCTTGTTTATCAAAGATAGAGGGTGAGTTCTAGTCTGGTAGGTGGTTAGACCCCCTCATAGATAAAACAAACTTGTTCTTCCTCCTTACATCAATTTCTTGGAGGTCATTGTTATTATGAATGTACCCTCTTAGCCTACATTATTGTCCTTATCATCACACTAGCACTCATGGGCACATTATCAAAAGAGTCAAACATCCTAGTTTTTAGTGTGCATTATATTTTTGTTCCACTTTTATACACATAAATGCATTTTTTTAAGATCCCAATGTCCGACATTCTTGAGTATGGTTTTATGTTGCACACTACTCCCTTGGTTTAGGAGAAACTCTCTTGTTCTTAATGGAATATTCTATAGATTGATAACATCATGGGTTTTATGCATCATCTGGTGTTTTTGTTGTTGTATAGGATCTTTATTTGTGGTCACACTAAGAGTCATGGAGTATTTTTCTTCATTTTTGTATGATCCATGTTGATCACTTACTCTTTAGTTGTTGACTATCCCATCACCACCAGGGCTATCTTCTTGAGAGATATTTGTTTTTTATCTTTGACATTTTTTTTATAGTTGATAGTCTCCTTCAGACTTGTTATGCATCTTGATTTCCTTATGAAGAGTATATATTCTAGTGAATACAGTGTCAACAAGTTAGTGTTCGAGTAGTGAATACAATCCACTCATACAATTTTTTTTGCATCAATTTACATAATTATTAGTATGGGGGGGGGGGGGTATGGTGCAGATCTTATTTATTTAGTTATCATGTTCTTTGATAACCCTTAGTGGATTGCATCTTTTGATAGTAGATCAAATTCAGTTGGTGAACCATTTTGAACTATCAACACCTTTGATAGTCTTTTTCGTAAGAGCTATTCTGGTGAATTCTAGTGTCAGTTATTTTTGTGATTGAGTAGTGGATCTAGAATATTCATTGATATTTGAGTTCCATTAAGACTTTTGAGTCCATATAGTGAATTTGTATTTGATGGCCTTCATTCCATCTAGTGCACCTCTTTAGCATTATGTTTGAGTATTGAGTTTTTTGCTTTCTTGGGATACCTTGTAGCATATATTTTTTTCTCTCTCAACTTTATTTGTTACTAGTTTTTGGGAACCTTGTGGTGATTCATTTCATCCTTGGTGACTCTTTTTCCTAGTGTTTTGAGATCAGTGTTTTTATAGAGTTAACCTCATATAGAGTACTAGTTCTTATTTGAATTGGTGGTTATAGTGATTCATCATCCATATAGTCTGGTAAAATGGATTAGTTACCATAGGGAAACTTTGTATTCCACTATGATTTTGTACATAGGTACCTGATCAGTCCTAGTTGTTAGGACCCATCAGTCTCTTTCCTTTCTCTTTTTTCACTCCTTATTATGTGCTTAAGTGAGGGTGTTGGAGTAAAGCATATAAGCTTGTTTAGGGAGTTATTTTTTTATTTTTGGAGTTACTACTATAATTTGTTAGCATATTTATTAAGTGAAAATAATAATAGAAATTCTTGTTTTATACATTGTTCATGTAAAAATAATATGTTACATGCAACAACCTACCTTGCCTATTCAATCAACACTCCCATGTATTTTTGTACTTGGTCATTCTAGAGATCCATATATAGATGTGAATACATTATAAAGATTCTTTTATGCATATTTTGTTCTCTGTGTACAATACTTATGTTACAGAAGCTATGGTAATGGTTTATAAGAGAGATCCTAATAGTTATGATTTCTTTATGAACTTCAATAGATTAAAGAGGTGAAGCCATGGTAGGTTCCCTTAACCTTTATTTATTTCAATGTAATATTATTTAAATTATCTTATCCTTAATCTTGAGTGTTACTTTCAATAGGTTTAAGGCCCTTAATGTAATACCCTCATATGATTCTTGTGACTTTAAATGATCTTATTTTATTGTTTATGTTAGAGAAATTTTTTTATTCCCTTATGCACTATGTTATGAGCCTTACCTTATTGGCTATCATGAGCAACATGTTTTGTATTCCACAAGAAGGTCAATTTTGTGATTGGCTTACATTTATAGATTTATTTGATAATAGATATAATTTGTTCCATGCCTTAAAAACACTAATATAATTTATATTAAAATGAATTTTGCATAGTGGGAGGGGGATTTGATACCCCAAACTTTCATAGTGTTTACTATTAGACATTTGGTGTTATACACATGTCTTGTTGAGATAATATTTATGTGTTATCGAATCCTTATGAGTGAGACATAGATTATATATGTTATGATATTTTATTTTTTTTATTATGAAATAATAATTATATACATAGATTATATGATTTTTAAATTCATTATGAATCAATTTTACTTACGTTATTTTGGTTTTCCATTTTGACAAGTATTGATTCCATACTACTAGATATTTTGTTATTAAACATTTATTCGATTATACATATGTTTATATGAATGGTATGAGTTTATTACCATTTATATGTGGTGCCTTGGATATGTCGTGTGCACCTTATGTTTATTGAGATCACTTATATTGCATACATTTTATAGCTTTAGATACCTAGGTTAGGAAATTTTATGTGCACAATGTTATTAATGTGACAAGGAAGGTCGATGAGGGAAATAAGGGCATAAAAACATCATGGGCATAGTGCTGACATATCTAATTGATTTTACCATGATCTAAACTTATCCTTATACCTCATTGTGGTCTTAGTCAAAAGCATAGATGTCCTTAACCTATTTTACAATATTCACCCCCATTGAATATTATTCTCACCTTTCATTTAACATTAGGAGTTACTTTTTAATTTTTATTTCATTCTTAAAGTATTTTTAGTCCACTTAAGTGGTCCCCATTGACTCAAAACTTAGATGGATTGAGAGATCAAATTTTAGAGTGATTTATAAAGTAGATTTTATATATTTTTTGTTGATAGTTTTTCCCTTGGACCAAAACAAATGTAGGAGAGTATTTTAATAAGCCTTAGAGGAATTTTGAGGTAGTCAATGTGCCATTTATAGCTTAAGATAGTGAGTCTATTTATGAGGTATGAAATTTATTACTTTTCCACATGAGCTTACAAGTGGAGTTATGGAAAGGGGAGACTTTTTTATTATGATTCAAGGAATGGGAAGGGACACATGTCACATTTCTATTAAATTTTTGAAGGGATATTTTAATCTATATGAGGAAGGAAATAATTATTTGAGAGGAATATTGTACTTATTTGGAAATTTTTAAAAGATAAAAGTCGATGAGAGGAAGAGAATATTATAGGAAGAGCTTAGATAAGAATTGATTGCTAGTGTATGGGACTTGTAAGTGGATTTATTGAATAGATTCAAGAGGTGGAGCCATGGTAGGTTCCCTTAACATTTTTTTGTTACAATGTAATATTATTTAAATTATAATATCCATATTATTAAGTGTTATTTTAAAGAGGTGTAAGTCCCTTGGGATTATTCTCTTCATTTACTTTTTTTTGATGGTTTGTGCTAATGGCTACCATGTGGTCTTTATTTCCTTCTTATATCAGAGATGTAACATCCATCCTATATTTTTTGGATATCTTTACAAACTTTATCTTGACCTAAAATGGTATATATGTTTTTATTAAATGAGATTGTATTTAATTATTTATATATGTACCCTTAAATGGGTTGGGGAAACATAATTTATCAAATTTTATCATCATTCCACCCCAAGTGTAGAGAGTATAAATTCTCATCTACAAAGCAGTGAGTAAGGGACTTGTTATGTTTAGATTTGAGAATGTTTGAGTGTTAATACTTCATTTATGATTTATGTTCCTATTGTGTCATATATTTTTACCCTTGGATAGGGTTATTTAGGCTCTCTCCAACCTAGCGACACAATGGAAAAATATCTAGGCTGTGGGTATCCTATAATGGAGGTGAACTTATGGGTTATGTGCCAACTCCCTAGGTGTATCAATTAGGATCTTATAAAACTAATATAAATTACTTATTTAAAAATAAAAGGGTTAAAAATAGGATAAAATTATGAATTAAATAAAAAATGTGACACTCCAATATTTGACACTCATCCTTGCTCTGAGACACACATAAATGATATCCAATAACTCATACACTCACACAAACTCCATAACTAGTTGTTGGCATAAGTTTTTCATAATAAGGATAAAGTAAATAATACAAAGGAGTAAGGGATTATAATATCCATAGCTTATATTCACCTCATGACTGACATAGCATATCCTAAGACTTACAAACATAAAACTATCTTGCATAAAGGCAAGAGAGAGAGGATAAACACCAAGAAAGAGAGATCCTTCAAAAACCCAACTAAACACAATATTAAATAATAGAGAAAGGTAAATTAAATATTATATTTATTTCATGATTTATTTTTATTAAAAAAATTTATAGGGTTTTGCATTGTCAAATGAGAGTATATCCCTTACAATGAGAAGAAAAATGAGAGATATAGAAGAAAGGAAGAGTAAAAAGGAGGAAAAAGATTTAAATCCCCAATTAATGCACTTAAACCATAATATTTTGACCATAAAATGTATAATGGAGTGTTTTATTCCTTAATTTATATGATTATCTCCTTGAGACTCACCCTTGTTTGCACTTTAAGCTCCTTTTGACCTCAGAAGGCTTCTTTTTCTCCCATTAGCTTAGAAAAGGCTCTTAAGGTCTAAAACATTGATGAAATGAGTTATTTAAACATATAATACATGGATAAAGTATTAAAATTATATAATTTCCTTAAATTTACCACTTTACTTGATAATACCTTCAAATCCCTCAACTTTCCCACTTGCCTTCTACGCCACATCTCTACTTGGTCTTCTAAAAGCCTCTAGCAACTTTGTGAAGGCTTATCACTTTAGAATTTGATGTTTTTGGAATTTAAGGAATAATTTTAATGTAATATTTTACTATGGTTATTTTATCCTTAAACATTAAATAACACCATGAAACTTGCAACATGAAGATTTTCTCACAACATAGCCTAGAAAGGCTTCTTGAGGGTTAATAACCACTATTTATGTCTTTCTTGGGCTTGCTAAGAAGTTTATAGGACCTTAATATGAATATTAAAGGTGTTAATTTGTTTTTAAAATACCATTTAAGGCATTCCAAAACCTGAGATTTTTGATACTCCATTAATGGAGGTCTTCAAGCTCAAACCTTTCTTCATTGATTGCCTAGATCTCTCATTTAGGGTCATCTTGACACCATGCTATCCATTTTGGGAAATGTATAAGACTTAAATACCTCCATAAAATTAATATAAGGATTAAAACTAAGTTTTATTCCTCCTTAAATTCTTGAAACAATGGTGGAAACCTCCATTCGACCTGCAACTATGAGCTTTTCTAGGCCATTTTGAGCTTAAAAAGAATCATGAGAGACTATAATTTGGTGGATATTAATTATTTTATCATGTAATTGGTATAAATATTATTTTAAAATATAATAAATTATTTCATAGACATCCACACAAAATTTCATCACTTAGTTCCAAGCATAACTCTTAAAAATGAAATCTTTGTGCTCTCTTGAGCTCTCTGAACTAATATGGTTGCCTAGAAGTGATTTTCCTTGCATGAATCCAATTTTGGATTTATTTTAATTATATTTTGATTTATTAATACCTATAAATTATCTATACACATAATAAAATATTTTTTTTCCTTTGGAAATAACTGAAACACTTGATTCCGACTCCGTGTATGAGCAAACAAGTGAGAGTCCTTGAGATGATTTTTTAGCAGACTTATAATTTGCCAATTTATATCTCATAAAGTAAATTATGGGAATTAAACCAATTTTATGAATAAAATTATGTAAAAATATAACTACATGTAAAATTTAAATTCATTTAATTGAGTATCACTCAAGATATACATCTTTTAGGGTTGTCTTAACTTGCCTTGTCTTATTTCTGAATATGTGTAGCTCTAAGTTTTTCCATTTTGTTGAGTTTTATGAAGTAAAAAAGACTTAATTTTTTTTAATTATTACAATTATGTAACCCCATAAATTATTAAATTAATTTTTGACCATTTTCAATCAATAAAACATATAAAAACATGAATTTAGCCTTGATACACATTCAAAAAGTGAGAACAAAAAAACCTAGGAAGAGAAAAATAGGAATATATTGAGATTTATGAGGTCTAAATATATTAATATTTTTTAATTTTGACATGTAAAATCTAATATAACTGTTAAAATCATTATATTTCATCATCAAATCCTTTAAAACTCTCAAAAACACATTTTCTAACTGTCCCCACTTGCATGCTTAAACCCTAAAACTTGCAAATTTGAACTTATCCACTTTTTTTACTTTAAATTATGATTTATTAAGGTTTATAAATGTAATATATTACCCATAATATGCAACAAAACCTTTTTTTTTTGTAATAAAACTCAAAAAAAATGCAATTCATCTCCCAAAACTGAGCTCTGAGGGTTTAAGAAGGGTTTTACTCAACGATTGTTCATAGAGTTTTGAGCCTTAATGGCCTGATTAATTATTTTAAAATGAAGTATAAAACATTATAAAATTATTAATAAAATATCATATTCCAATTTAACTTATGAAGCATGTACTAAGAATTTGAAAATTCATCTTGAGCTCCTGGTTGCATGCTTGGTCAAGAGAGTGCATTTTGGCCTAAACAACCAAAATTTAGTTTGGAAAGGCTTGGAAAATTTATTGAATATTTTAACACATTTATAATGCATAAAATATCTCAATCCATTATTTTTAATCCTCATTTATGGAAAAAATGTGTTTGGTCACCTATGAGTGGGCATAGGCTTCTTAAGTCTTGTAATGGTTTTGGCTCCTCCAGATTTGCTTGAGTTATTAAATGGTTTGTTTGACTGATAAATACTTATTAAATTATGTTACCACTTAATTTTATACCCATTTCAAATTTTTGATCCACCAAAATTGCTTGGAATTATCTTTACAAGATCTACACTTTTTAGGCTTAGTGGTGTGCAAGGGTGTCTTAGGTTAGTTTAGGCATATTAAAGTCAATTTTGGATATATTTGATATTTAAAAATGTCACATGTCTCATAATTAACATCATTGATCATTATTTAGAAAAAAATAAGACATTTTAATGCACCTATTATAAGGAATTTAGACTTGGAACTACTCGGCTATCATTAATGGAGAATGGCCATTTTACTTAAAACCCTCAAAACTTGCTTGGACATTGATGAATATAAAATAATTATTGAAATTGATTATCCTATCATTATTATACTTTTTCCAACTCTCTTTTTCATCTCATTTACTCTCCAACACTTTGTTTCATGCTTGAGGCTCTTACTAGTCCTATCTCCTTGTAGCCTTATTTTTATGCAAAGCTCCTTGTACAGAGCAATCCAAAAGTGACCTTAAAAAATAAGAATATATTTGAAAACCTATTTGTATATTTTATATGTGTGATTAATTTCATGACCCATCTCCTAAGGTATAGTATGTGCACTTATTCTTCCCTTTTCTCTCTCCAAATAAGACTCATTTAGGCTTGTGAGCTCCAAGATTTAATTTTGGCATTTTTAAGCTCTTTCATGTATGGAACCATTGGAAAAGTGCGTGATTAATTTTTATGTGGATATCATAACACTCCATGTCAAATTTGGAGACTTGATTCATTGCACAAATGTGAAAACCAAGAAATGCCCTTCCTAGGATAGGTTTATTAACATTACCTTCCAACAACTTTCTCCTCATATGTTGCTAAAGTGTTTAAAAAGAGAGAAAATACATTGATTTATTCCAATAAAATGTTATTATCTATTCACCATTAGACCATCCACTATAATAGGGTCCTAATATAGTTTACTTCACCATGCCAAGACCCTCCAAGATAGTACACTACATCATCAAGTCATGAATAGAAAGAGACTAGTCATCAAGGAAAAAGGAGTCACTAAATGGCTTGGGAGAATGGTAAAGTATAATTAGGAAAAAGCTTCATTTATAGGCCAATTTTCACCAAAATTTATGTCAACCTCTTACAATTACATGCCTATCTATGTAAAAGACTAGTTGTCTTAGTCTGTCTATTGGGTTTATGGAGTTTCAAAAATCTTCCTCAGGTTGATTTTCAAATGATAAAATGGATGCCGACCTTCTAATTAACACTATCATATAAATCTAATCCTTATCAAAATTCTAAAATATAAATCCAACATTATTGTCTCATTAGCCTCTTTTAGATAGATAGCCTACACCCACATGGTGAACTAGTTTGTGGCAATGAGTAGCTAGTTGTGCCTTCCATTAGAATGTGGATTTATCATACCTATGAATTTAAGGTCCCACTTCATGAAGGGATGCTCTACCTGAATGGAGTTAAGAGGAAAGGATGCTAGTTTTTTTTACCACTAAAAAGAGCACACTTTTATCACTCCTTAACCCATGTGTAGGTATCTTTGAAAAGATTGGGACAATAGTTACCAACCCTCATTAATTTTTCTAATGTTGTCCTTGGAGTAAAGGGACCTCCTATAGGTCCATCATGGAAATTTTCCAAGAGTTTAATTTATTTATTGAAATCTATGCACCTGAGTAACACTCCATTGAGATCTCTCATGAATAGTACCCCATCAACTAAGGTATAAGGTATGGATTAAAGTTTGAAATATCATATTTTAGTCTTATCCATACCTTTAGTACACTCACCTATCATTAATAATATAATCAATGGAGGGTATAGATGTAGCTACTTGTAGGCCATCTAGCATCACTAGAGAAACCTTTTTTTTGTAGGTCAACAACTACATTCTCACACAAACCTTTACCTATCACTAGCTTAGTAACCTTGATCTCAACATCATACTCCATGAATCTAGTGATCCAACTATCCCTCTTCTCATTTAGATCTATAATTAAGAGGAAATATCTCACACTTGTATGGGAAACCATGATATGAATCTTATTGCTTGACACCATAGGCCTAATTTTTTTCAATGATCTCACAATAATTATCACTTTATTTTCAACAAAAGTATACCTCTCTTCATAACCTTCAATTCCTTGACTGAATAAATATATTAGATTCTCAAGACCTTGTTGATTCCATTGCATGAGCATATAAGATATGGTATCCATATTAGCAAGGCATATAGGTATAAATATCTTAAAAAATTAGGATTCAAGAGAGTTGGTGCTTGTGTAATGGCTAACATGATAGCCTCAAAACCTTCCTTACCTTCTTTTGACCAAGAGAAGACTTGATCCTTTTTCAACATTTTTTTTCATAGTCTTGACCAAATGTGCAAAATCTGATCTGAATCTTCTCACAAAATTTATCTTTCCAAACTTTAAATTCCTTTCTTGTATTGAGGAAAAGATAAGGATAAGATGACACTTATCCTCTCAACACCAATGGCTAGTCCTATTTTGGATACAACATGCCCCAATAGTTTGCCTTCATGAAAAACAAACACACACTCTTTAGGGTTCAAGGAGATCCCAAAATCCCTATGCCTCTCAAAAATGAGTCTCAAATGGCTTAAGTGGTCACTTGCCTTCATATAGAAAACTATGATATCATCCAAGTACACAATCACCATCTGATTAAGTACACCCTAGAAAGCCATGCCCATGGATATTTAGAATGTGGCACTAGCATTGGAGAGACCAAATAGAATTTTATTGTAATCATAAGTCCCTCACTTGGTGGTGAATTATATCTTATACTTGTCTTCCTCCTTGAATAGCACTTGATTGTAACCTTAATACCCATCTAAGAGAGAGAAATGTTTTAAACCAGCCACTATTTGGAGGATCTACTCCATGGATGGAAAATGATAATGATCCTTCAAGGAGACCTTATTCAAATCCCTAAATTCAACACATAATAAAATCTCACCACCTTTCTTCCTTATAGGTACCAAGTTGGCCACCTATGAAGAGTGTTTAATTAGAAAGATAATGTTTGGTCAAAACTCTTCTCATGAGCACGTCTACATTAGGATTGATAGGCATATACTTTTGCCTTACAAGCTTTTCATTTGTATATAACTCAATGGTGTGTTGAATAAGATGAGGGTCAAAACCCCTAAGATTAGTGTACTCATAAGAAAACACATCTAAAAACTCCCTACAAAGTGCAATGAATGGAACTTTATCATCCTCAATATTGACTTTGCCAAGATTTAAAAAATTGTCCTGGAAGATGATAACTCTTTGATGGTTATCTTCACTAGTGGACAAGCCTACCTTATCCTTCCTTATGAAATCTCCCCCATGAAATATTATCTCAAGTGTGATTAGACCTCTAGGGAGTTTGTTTGATTTTAATTGGGGGATTTGATCTCCATAAATATTTTGTAACTTGTTCTAATTTAAAGATGAAAACTTAGCCTCTTATTATAAGAATCAAGAAATATACTTTTCATTATCAAAAAATAGCCAATTGTATTCATTATCATTAATGGATGGCCTTTTAACCACCTTAACATGTGACTAATTTTTTTATTTACTCAACTCAACTAGTATATCAAACTAGGCCCCCACTGATGTCAAATAATTTGCATGTTTGTTGCTCTCTCTAGGCACACTTTCGATGTTGAAGGCTTTAAAATTATCTAATAGGTTCCACACCATGTGCTTATAAGAATTTATCAAGGGATTATTGGATATATTTTGGATTATTAATTTATTGATAATGAGTTTAATTTCTCCATCTACTAGTAATTTCTTAATTTTCCTCTTTTTATCCCATTAGAGGCCATGAATAAGGCCTTCATATTTCGATACATTTCATGAAAAACTAAACCAAATACTATAAGCTAAATAATACTTGTCATTATAGGGATAGACAAATATAACACCTTCCCCTAATCCATGTTTTCTCCTTGATCCATCAAAGAACATTTTCTAGATTCCATTAGTCTCCTCTTGTGGCCTAACAAGGGATGGTATAAACTCATTCTCTTCATGAAAGCAATAGACTCCCATATATATTTATTTAGTGCCTCAAAGAGGGTCAATTTGTTTATTCTCATTCCATAACTCATCTAAGAAGACATCATGTATCACCTCAACATGAGTGTCTATCTCTTGACCATTAGGTTGGTCTTCCTCATCTAAGATTATGTAGTTGATATTTGGATTGCTTGGTTTGTAAGGATAAATGTGAAAATTTAAAATAGGTTAATCCTTAATGGAAACCTTGGTTCCATACCATGTCCTAAATTCTATATAGGACCAATATGATGCTAGGTAACCCCCAAATATGGTGATGAAGTCTCTAGATAGGCACATAGCAAAATGGGGTGGTACCGCTAGAACAACCACATCTTGGGCCACTAAAAAATTAGGAAAAGCATGGAGGGTTAAATTCAGACCTCTTATAACACTAAAAGGTTTAGTATAAGGTCCATTAATCTATAATACCCCTTTAAAGAGGGGTTCATATTTCAAACCAAGTTGATTTGCTATTGATTTAGGCATCACTAAAGTGCTTGCCTCACTATCCACCATGTAGTTGTGTAGAAATGAATTACCAATGATTAAATAAATGAATAAAGGAGGAGATTTTATTACCTTATTTAAATACCCTTAATTGTATTTTATTTCATTAGTGAGGACCATGTTTTCCTTGGTTGGCAGCTTCTCTGAAACATTGATTTTTGACAATCCTTCTTAAAGAAGATCCATTTGACCAGGTATAGAAAACATTTCCCACATAGGGACATTCACATTTGAATTATTCATTTTCTCAATAATGTTTATGTGTGAACCAACCTTTTCTTGTGATTTAGGATCTAAAATAATTCTTTGTACTTGTGAGTTTTGAGGTATAAAATTACCTTTTTGGTTCTAATTTTTTTGAGTTATTTGAGCTTTTAGAGATACATAAAGCTCATTTGGATTTGAAAATAATGTATGATGAGTATAATTTATTCTATTCCATTTATGTTACTTCTCTTTAACCTTGTGTTAGCTACCACATGAATGTTTGCTTGGCTAGTATTAGCTTATTGATTGAAAGCATAACACTCCTCTAGTTGGTAGTTCAACAATGTAGAATCCAACTAATATTATCCATAATTAACCCCATGTGATTTTTGAGGATATTTTGGTTTATTAATCATAGGAAATTCTGAATTTTTTACCATTAAATCTTGATTTAAACCATAACTATCACCCTACTGCCATTGTTCATTGAAGCCTTGGTTGAACCCATAACTAGCACCGTTTTGCCATTTCTCATTGAATCCTTGGTTAAACTTTACATCTAGGGTGATACTTGATTGTAAGATTTATTCCATGGTATAGAATAATCACCTTATTATATAATTTTTTTTTTTAATAGGGTCCAAAGTTCTATAAGTACTTGTAACATTAGGATTGTAGTTATTATTTAGTTTAGCATAAGTGAGATACCCTTGCCCTTGAGATTTAGCCTTGAAGGTTGGCCTATTAGCTTTATAGGGTTGTTTAGGTTTATATGGGGGATGGTATGTTCTATTAAACTAATATTTATTCCTATTAACATTCACTAACTCATTTCCAAATGTTTGGAACATGTTCTTGAGTTCTTAGAGTTCACTATACTAACTAATTGAAGCTTTATCTTATCTCAGTGTAGGTATGGTAATAAGTGTTGGAAAATGAGGAATGGTAGAAAGAGGAGGAAAAATATAAATATATGGTTTAATATTGGGGAATAAGGGCATAATATGCCTATGAGTGAGCTTGACAATTTGTTTTAGGCTATTTTCTACCTTGATTGCTACCTCCTAAGCATCAAGTACTGTGCTTCCCCTATTAATTGTATCATAATTGCAATGTCACTATTGAGGGAATTTAGACAATAAAGGAAATAATAATTAGGAGTGAGATTGATAAGGATTGCAATCATATCCCATGTATCATAAAATTTGTTGTTAAAGTCCTACATGACCTCTTTAGGAGCTCTCTTGATTGTTGTCAACTACTCTACTAGTGAAAATTTGTCACTCTTATATTCAAAACTATTACATAAAACATCCCCTAACTAGTACCATATTGTGATGGAGTTATTATTTAGGTTCCTATATGAATATAGGGCCTTACCCTTGAAACAGATGGCCAAAAAACTGATAGATATGTTATATTAATTGATGTCATGGATGTTTTAAAAGTCTGTTATGTCTTTGATATGCTCAGAAAGAGT